>NSJW01000890.1:0-44144 GCA_019955255.1 Castanospermum australe | reverse complement strand
AATCCTTTAGCGTTATAATCGTGAGTGTGCGAGAGCGTGGTGAGAGAATAACAATATATTGTGCCTTAAGTGCGTCTTTCCATTAAATAATTAATAATATCATCCATACTAGATGCTCATAACCTCCGTCATAGGTCAACGACTATAGTATATATAACCTAATTAGTATATATACTTTTGTCTGAATTATTTTAGAACAAAAATAATTGTGTTGCAACTGATACTTTATTATTGTTTGTTTAATACATAGTAAAATAATCGATCTGACAATAATTCAAAGTACTTGTTATGGAATGGCACAAGAACAATCAAATATTTAATTTTTCAAAAATTAAGTTGTAAGGCTGTCAATATATAAAATCTAATAATTCCTATAATATTAAATGGATGTGGAAAATCGCTATCTTTCTAACGCCTAAGCTCGTACAAGTATGTATTAAGGAAAAGGGTAATAGCAACGATGTTATAACATTTAAAACTTACCACGTGCCAAGTTAACCACATATGCTATCTTCCTAGTATTTCTAATGCACCTCTCTCGATTTATATATTATATATAGGATATTATTGCAATTTAATAAAAATTTTGGAATGAAAAAACTTTGTAATACACCTCTGTTTGACTGTTTCCTGTTTTTCTCCTCTTCTATTCTTTACTTAAAAAATAATCCGAATAGATCATAAAAGGAGAACGTGCATAATCTTCTGAAATAATTTTTGAATACTTCGGAGAGATTAATTTTATGGAAAGAAAAAAGAACTAAATTTGAAAATGTCCTATTCTCTTAATTATCTTATCACTTGCTATCTTTATCATATCTATCTTATCATATGTTATCTTCAAGATATCTTTAAAATTTGTTTTCAAATTTTCTTATCAAACCATCTTCTCATATCCACTATTGATTACCTTAGCTTATTACATAATTTGAAAAAAAATCTAAATATTATCTTGAACATTTTTATATCTAAATTATTATTATTTTTCTTTTTATGTAGACTTCCTCCCATAGTATTCTTTTTTCTATAATCACCATAATCATTGCTTCAACATTCTTCTACCAAGCCTAAGAAGGAAATAGACATGGTGGATGGAAAATGATCAAAAGAATGAGTATGCTATTTTTTTTTTTTTTGGGATATGGGATACGATTTTATTAATTGGCTAAATCAGCCTCAAGCAAATCCACAATGAAGTCTGGTGGGACATTTGTCCAGGAGACATGGGAATCTACAAGTAAGGCATATTTTGCCAAGCAATCGGCTACCTTATTACATTCCATAGAAGCATAACCACAGTTGAATGACTCAAACCAAGGGGCAAAACGATAAATGTCTCTAAGAATAGATCCGTTTGGAGAGAGGTCCTCTGAGCCATCTTGGATGTTGTGCTAAGCATCACCTTCCAACCACACTTTTTGAAATCCTAATTCCCTTCCAAAAATAAGGCCTTCCTTTGCTGCTGTAAGCTCCCCACGATAGGATTCTATCCAGCCATTTTGCTTCAGACTCTTCCCTGCCACAAAACCACTATTAGAATCTCGAATGATAATACCAATTCCATAAGAGTGAGACGCTGGGTTAATGGCCACATCTACATTGATTTTAACAAAGTTTCTTGGGGGCTATTGCCAGGAGTTTGAAGCAGCCAGAGATCTAGAGTGATTATCCTGGTCTATGTTGCCCTCTTTGAATTTCTGCAGGTAAGACATTGCAAAAGAAGCTACATGGGTTGGATTTTGTGTTGCTTTACCCTGCCAGAGTTTGTTGCG
The DNA here is from genome assembly GCA_019955255.1 of Castanospermum australe. Lineage (NCBI taxonomy): Eukaryota > Viridiplantae > Streptophyta > Magnoliopsida > Fabales > Fabaceae > Castanospermum > Castanospermum australe. The sequence continues at coordinate 42,372 of NSJW01000890.1, read as the reverse complement.
CTCAGCCCAAATTACCCACCAATGCATAGCAAGCTTTTCCATATCAGCAATTGTGACTATGTTCATGATGTTGGAAAGCTGGTCTAGCCACTCTTGTCCATGCGTGACAGTATTTATGAGATCAGGAGAGAGTTGTTGGATGACAGATTTGGTAAAGCCACAGTCCTAGAAGAGATGAGAGACATCTTCCAGAGTTGTTCTGCATAAATAGCATTCTCCTCCAACATCAATCCCTCTGCAAGCTAGCTGCACCTGAGTTAGTAGGATATCTCGGCAGGTTCTCCATAAGAATACTCGCACCTTAGGAGGGATCTTTAATTTCCAGATTTTCTTCCACATTGGAGATAGGATTTTAATTTAGTAATTTTCCTTTGAACATCAGCATCATACTGAGATAGTTTCGAGGTAGCAGCTAACTTATATGCACTTTTAACTGAGAACACTCCTCGTTTGTCATGAATCCAGAAAGGAGAATCTGCACTAGCTGATTGACTAAGGGGAATTTGCAAGATCTATTCTGCAATGTCTGCACTGAAAATAGACGTCACCAAGTTAGACTTCCATGTGCGACTATCATGATCTATCAGGTGGGCTACCCTGTCAACTGTAGGAACCAAACTCTGGCCTATTTGGAATAAAGCTATCCAAGAAAGGCAAGCATGGGTCCTCCCAAATCCTCACTGATATGCCATCTTCAATCCTCCAGACAATCCCTTTTTTCGAAAGGTCTCTTGCAGCTAAGATACTCCTCCAAGTGAAAGAGGGCTTTGTACCATAGTAAGCATCAAGGAAATTTCCTCTAGGGAAATATTTTGCTCTCAAGATTCTGGCTATTAGTGAATCTAGGAAATGCATAAGGCGCCAACCTTGCTTTGTATGCATAGCCAAATTGAAAAGATTTAGGTCTCTGAAGCCCATTCCTCCAATCTCCGTTACTATGAGTTATTCTTTAAAAATAAAAAAATTATTAATAGGTCATATATGTATCACATGTGATTAAAACATCAAATAGAACATTGGATAAAAAATTTAATTGTTATAGCTTAAATAATTTAAATACTTAATAATTTTTTTTTGTTGAGGGAGTATATATGCAATTCACTTAAAGTAAAAAAGGCGTTTATACATTTTACCCCTTTTGAATATATAAAACTATTATACCATATATATATATATAAAACTATTGTTGGGTCACATTTAAGTACTCCTTTTGATTTTTAGGACATGTCTCTATGATATATAGATTTATTTCAGAACCAAGAATTAAACAATATCCTATCTTTGATCTTAGCAATTTAATAAACTATGTAAACAAAGTTAAATTGTTTTATTCCATTCATCTATGATAACAATTCATGTTTAATTGGCAACTTGATCTTAAAATCGCTAATCTTCTAGTTACTCCCGGAATATTTCAATCCCTCCAATAAGGATTTAGCTAATCACACTTAAAATAATACAAGCACGAAAATTCACTTATTTGTGTTGCAGTGAACCTTTCACATATAATTTAACATACTCTACAGCAGCACATCAGCAAAGACCACCATGTTCATCACTCAATACAAACAAAGGATCAGTACATAGAAGGAGAAAATATCAAACATACTTAATCTTCATATCAAAGTTCACACTGATTATCTATTATTTGTTATTTTCTTCATAACTTTTGGTGATATGCCTTGAGAAGATGAGCATCGACATCTTTAGTAACCTTGGTCACGTAGTACACGTAGATGTTTGGAGGTGCAACATCGTCAATGACTTTCTCATATTCGACAGTACCTTTAGCAACAGCACCACACCACCATCCTTATCAATTACTTGTAAGTTGATCTTGAAGGTCTTGTAGTGCTGATTGATATCTCCATCGAAGATGTTGAATGTGATTGACTTGTTCTGTTCATCAATGGTTTCAATGTTCTCCTTACATGTTATTATCTTACCATCTGTGGATTTACAAGCAATTAATTAAGATCAATAACAAAAAGTGTATGAGAATAATTAGAAGTTTGCATAATAATTTAGAAGCTTAATTACCTACTGTATATGTCCAGTGCTTAATAGTATCATTGCTATGCCAATCATCGCCTTGATGGAGCTCGGCGTGATGCACACTTTCAGTAATGTTTTTGAACATGGTGAAGTTGCTTTCGTGAAGAGGTCGAAGAACTTAGCAGCAGGTGTCTGGATCCCTACTTCAAAATCAACTTTCCAGTGAGAGCCATGTCGATCTCAAGAATCAAAGAGAATGTAACAAACAAGAAGAGCGGGAGAGATGCTGAAGGGTATGGAGTTGGACCTTAAATACATAGAAATTGCTTACTTACATTTAAAGTTTAATTTTTTAGGTAATTGTTATTATAGTGAAACTCTTTAAATAATGTTACAATGTATAATTAAATGATAGTGTAAAATCTTTTACACTGATAATGGAGTAAAATTAAATTATTTTTTTGTCTAATAATTTATTTGGGATTTTCGTAGGAAATGCAGCTCGATATATATATATATATATATATATATATATATATATATATATATATATATATATATATATATATATATATATATATATATATTATGGTCAAGGGCAGCAATAACAAACATATATCGTAGATACATATGCAGAGAGATTCACCTGAAAGATAATTTATAAAAAAATTTCTTTCTCCTTAAAAGAAAATTACTTAATTAGCCTTTGGACAATAGAGAATGCATTTTTCACAGAAAAATAACCACCAACCAGATGTACCAATTGAGAGAGGGATTTGAACCCATACATATAGAGAACGAAGAATGATATAACCTAATATTACACATATTCATATAAAAAGCAAGATTTATTATTTGATGACACATGTTCACTGGAATAGTTTTATAGCATTATTTTTTATAAGAAATACTAATAATTAAATTATTTGGCAGATTGCAGCAAATCAAGAATCTTTGGTAGATTTTTGTGTATTCAATGATTTGCATGGAATTAACTGCTAAGGAGATAATGGGTTTTGGTGAGAGGATTGACCTAAGCTTGGATCAGGACAAGGAGGCAAAAAACAAAAAACACAGTTGACCTAAGACAAATGAAGCTGGCCCACGGTTAGGTAGAAAAAAAATTAGCTATGGAGCCTTATTGGACATTAAATAGAAAATTGCTTACCAAATACTACCAACTAAATTATTGGATCATCACAAAATAGACTGTTCCATAGTTTTTGCTTTGTATTAAAATATGAAAATGATGAAGCTTCTGTTTATCATTCACCTGTTGATGTTGAATGGATAATTTCTCAAACTATCAAAATCTGACATATGCTTTATTAAAAAAAAATTATCAATTGAACCAAAAAATCTTTGAAAAATTCAAATAAAAATTGAGCTGCAAGATTTTATTTTGTTGTCAAACCGTATCAGGGAGCACATTGTTGTGGCTTTTCCGGGGTTTCATTTTTTTTCTCATGTTTTTTCGCCATTTTTTTAGATATTTCAGACTTCCTAATTGACATTTTGTAAAAGACACATAAAAGTCACAGTTGAAGAGTGGTCTAATCTAATTAGGCAAACCAAAATGATGAAACGATGCAAGCGTAGAAATTGAAGGGCAAAATCTTACGTTCTTTGTTGGTAGGTAATTTGTATTTTTGCTGCAAATTCTGGCTAGATTGGTGGTTTGCTTTGACTTTAAAATGTGGAGAATCTCCTTTCACTCTAAACTTTCGTTTATGGCAAAAAAAAACTCCAGGAGAAGTGGTGCACTTAAACCCAAGAAAAATTAGTGGGCACAATTCAGTCAATGTGGGAAATAATAAAGGGTAAAATGCTCACATACCCCTTTAAGTTTGGGTAAGTTGCATTTACACTCCTTAACTCAAAAAAATTGTTATTACATACTTAAACTATATAATTAGTAATAATTAAATTTTTTATCAAATGTTTTATTAAATTCAACTAATAATTCAGTCACATGTTTTTATGTATGCCAACTATTAAGTATTAACAAAGTTTTTATATTTTTTTACAAAAATAAACCATAAAATCAAGGGTTTGTACATTTAAATTGGTATAAAATTTGATTATGTTATCACTTTTATGAGTTATTTTATAAAAAAAAGTGAAATGAATGTTAATAAGTCACGTGCACATTACATGTGATAAGATCATTAGTTAAATTTAGCGAAACATTGGATGAAAAAAATTAATTGTTACAAATTACATAAGTTTAGGTATCTAATAAGTATATATACAACTTATCCAAAATTGAAGAGATGTCTATATATTTTACTAGAACAGTGGATTTGCGACACAAATAAGGAGCGGATAGTGTAGAGAAGGAGAAAGAGAAGTTTGGAACTACAGTGATAGCATTTCTTTATTTTTTTAATCCCACTATGCTTAGCTAGATTTTTATGCGGAATGATATATAAAAGCTTGATTATTTTAGCATAAATTATATTAGACTATTATCTTGTTTATAAGCTTTAATGTCTTATTAGTAATAAGGATTAGTCATGGTGACAAGTGAGTTACGCTTTTAGGAAGATTATCAAAATTCTGACTTTAGAGAAACGTTTATTGGGAGGACCTCCTAATCAAAGATTAGTTGTGACTGTATTCGAAGGATTAATCTCACAGTAATATTGTAAAGATACCCCAATTAAAGACAAAAAAAACTTTAATGTTTTATTGTTTTAATTGTTTTAATTAACATATACTTTGAATTTATATCTCTTGAATTATGACTTTAATTATTAGATATCAATTGTGAATTTTAAATAAACATATAATTAATTATTTATTAACTACTGTTATCAAAACCAGATCAGACCTGTTTGGCCGTGAATCAATACGTAACTAGTTATGATTTAACCTTATAATTGAATTTGAGTTTAAACTAGTTTGAGTCGGTCAAAACCGATCAAAACCGTTTGAACTAGTTAATTATTAATTTTTTATTTTAAGAATATTTAATATTTTTTATATTTTATGATTTTTTTTAAAATTTTATACTGTTACATGTGGACTATATTTTTATGATGTCATCCAATTCAATTAGATGGTTTAAATGTTAAATCAGTTGAACTTGAACCAAAAATCTCACTGGTTCACTATACAATTGGATTTTAGCAATATCGTTAATAACTTATTGTTAACAGAGAAATAAAGTAGACAAATTATAGTTTTTAAATATCTTAAGGTTTTACACGTTGCTTGCCACATAACGTTATCACATGCAAAAGAGTACCATGGTTCTGTTTAGTATATGCAAGGTTTGGAGCCTTACCACCTCTTTGGATAATGATCCAAAAGAGGTGATATTATCCAAAGAGGTTATATTCCGTGACGTTCGCAATGTTTGTAGGTTGGGAATTCATTTTTCTTTAATTTTTTTTTTTTTCTTTTTTTTTTTTTTAAGTTTATGATGCCAAAAGGGAGATAAAATCTTAAAAATAAAAGAGTAAAGGTTGAGGTAAATGAAGAATATCCATTTTTTTTTGGATATTGATATCCTAATTGAGTTGTCAAATTTTATTAGTTGTTAATTTTTTTGGGTGTGGTATTAGTTGTTAATTTTACTTTATTAACTTGAAATATTTATATTAAAAAATAATAATTAATAAATGTTTAACAAATCATCCAATGTATTAATATCCAAGAAGAAAATTCAAAGTATCCTAGTAACCCCATAAATAGTAAAAGAATAATAAATAATGAAAACTGCTATATAACTAAAAAAATTTTATCAGAATTTTTGATAAGTGATTTAGTATACTTGTTGACTCTTGAATAGATGAGTGATCTTTACCACTTCATTCAATCTAATAATCACCTTTAAATTTAGTTGAATTTTGTTAAAAATCTTAATTATTTTTTCTAGCCGTATCACATTATTATAATACAAGAAATAAAAGAGATAAACTGACACATACTACCGCTACTGCTCCTATTATTACACCTAGGTCTTGAGATGCACGGCGGTTACTCTTTATCCCCATTTTTTAATTTTGTTTATATAATTATTTTAAAATTAATTAATTATAATTTTCTTATAATTATACATTAATTAGCTGAATAAAAATAATTTTATAAAAAGGTAAATATATTTAAAATTAGTTATAAAATTTTTGTATTTAAAAACAGTTATAATTGTAAAATATAATTATCATATTGAAATGTTTGTGTTTACATTTTGTTCTCTTTTGTTTTTAAATAGTTATTAAAGATTTTTTGGACAGTTATAAAAAAATGTTTGTACTAACAATTCTATCCTTTTTGTATTTGTATTTAATGAATTATAAATTGAGAAATTAAAAATTTAAGACAAAAAAAAATTTTCTTTATTATAGTATGTATATATATATATAAACATGCTCAATTTGTCAAACGAAGATGTAAAATTTTTACCACCTCCGCTGTCATGGGTACCTGACTATTGCCATCTCTTTTAGATAATTTCTTTTTTCCTTGGATTTTTTATTATTTTTGTAGAGCAACTTTTTATTATTATCACCATCTATGCAGCATCTCGATCTGCGAGATCGTATTAGTTATGTGAAGGTTTTAAAAGCGTCATGTCCCGTACAGTTGCTAGTGTCATTCAACAGTTTCTAAACAATAGATGTAGTTTGTAAGTTTATGTTCTATTCAAGTTTGCGGCTTAGCTTTTTCTGTAATGGTATTATGGCTTCGTGGTAGTTAGCTTGTCATATTGGTTCCTTTTGTAAATTGACCTTTTATTATTTTGTTTTGTTCTCATTGAGCTGAATATTTATGTCTATTGCTATTACTAACCAAGGATGGAAGATCTTTGAGTGTATGTTTGGTAAGTAAAAATATTATTCTTAGATCTTTGAATACATTTTTGGTAAGTAAAAATATTATTCTTACATTTCAATCATACACTTATCTCCATACACTTATCCTTAATAGTAATAAAGAAGAAATAACTCAATTTATTTTTATTTTTATCTTTTTTCTCTTCATTTTTATCATAAAAAGTAAGTTTACAAAAAAAAATATAGCATTGAAATGTAAAAATAATATAATTATTAGATAAGATGAGAATGAATGGAAATGGAAACAAGAATAATACATTTCTATTTTCATGTTTGGTTGAAAAATAGAAAATAGAATACTTACTCTTTAAGAAATTCTTGTTCTTTTTGTTTAAGGAAACTGCATTATCTTTCGTTCTATTTTTATTCTCACTTTTAGTTTTATTTTTTTTCTTTTTCCTTCATTTTTATGATATCAAATATGCCCTGAGAGCTTTTGTCATTGGAGTAGTGGGAAGTAGGGACTGAGTAAAATTCAGTAATGGGTTAAGAAGCATCATGGGTTGCTAACAGTGCAAGAGCTGCACCACTATAATACGGCCAGTGACCCATTAGTTTGTTTTCTCGTAACATGAATATTTTTTTTAGATAATTGGTAACGGAAAAATGAAAACAAAAAAGATGAAAAATAAATTGAGAAAGTAAAGACGGGATGTCAGCGTACGATGATACTGGCAGAAAGAGTAACTGAAATTGAGATTCACATGGAATGGAGAGAAATGTGGCTTATAGCATTTATAAAGGGAATGGTTAATAATACTGCTCTCATTAGCATTTGCAAACTAAATCTAATAGAAATTGCTAAGATTGTAGAGAGTAAGGATGAAGCAAGTTCTCGAAGGAAGGTAGATATCCAAAGAGTTATTCGATGGAAAACCCCTCCTAAACTTGTTCAAGAAACAAGTGAAAATAGGAGAAACACATATCTCTCATAATTAAAATGGCAAAAGCTTCTTTAAACATGATCATCAATAAAATGGATTGAAAATATTGCTAGTTACTAATTAGAGTCACATAATTATGTTTAGATGAAGGATTTAGGAGGAAAAATGAAGAGACGATAAGTTTACAAAAGTATCTCCTTTATTTAAAATTTTTGTAAAAAGAAAAAATGAAAATGAGAATTTTAAGATAATCTTCCAAAACTTTTCTTTATTAATTGTTGTAAACATTTAAAATATCTAAAAGGTAATTCGAACTTATTACTTAACCTCTCATTGTCTTTCATTCCCCTTTTATTCATTTTATTTAAATCACTTCCTTTCTCTTTTTGTTAAACTTTTTAAACACAGCCTAAGGAGTTTATAAACTTACCAACACGATTTCTTTTTCATAAAAATAGCACAATATTTATTTTCAATTATATGTGAGACATTTTTCTTGTATTATAAATATCAAATCTAATTACAAACCTTATTGGCGATAGTCTTTACTATATCATTCTTATATAAAAAGCATACATAATTATTTATTTATTCTCTTAATAATATATTGGTGAAGTTGCTTCGTGAAGAGGTCGAAGAACTTAGCAGCAGGTGTCTAGATCCCTACTTCAAAAATCAACTTTCCGGTGAGAGCCATGTCGATCTCAAGAATCAAAGAGAGAATGTAACAAACAAGGAGAGCGGGAGAGATGATGAAGGTTATGGAGTTGGACCTTAAATATATAGAAATTGCTTACTTACCTTTAAAGTTTAACTTTTTAGAAAATTATGATTACTGTAAAACTCTTTAAATAATGTTATAATATATAATTAAATGATAGTATAAAATATTATACACTGACAGTGGAGTAAAATTAAATCATTTTTTGTCCGATAATTTGTTTGCAATTTTTGTAGGAAATATAGCTCGATATAAATATGTTTAATATCTTTTTTATTTTTTATAAAAATAGTAAATTATTAGTTTAATATTATGATCAAGGACAGCAATAACAAACATATATAGAGATTCACCTAAAAGATAATTTATAAAAAAAAAAATTCTCCTTAAAAGAATATTACTTAATTAGCCTTTGGGCCATAGAGAATGTATTTTTCATAGAAGAATAACCACCAACCAAGTGTACCAATTGAGAGAGGGATTTGAACCCATACATAGAGAACGAAAAATGATATAACCTAGCATTACACGTATTCATAAAAAAAGTAAGATTTATTATTTGATGGCACATGTTCATTGAAATAGTTTTATACAGTATTTTTATAAGAAATACTAATAATTAAATTATTTGGTAGATTGCAGCAAATCAAGAATCTGTGGTAGATTTTTGTGGATTCAATGATTTGCATGGAATTAACTGCTAAGGAGATAATGGGTTTTTGGTGAGAGGATTGACCTAAGCTTGGATCAGGACAAGGAGGCAAAAAACAAAAACACAGTTGACGTTAGGCAAATGAAGTTGGCCCACGGTCAGGTAGAAAAAAATTAGCTATGGAGCCTTATTGGACATTAAATAGAAAATTGCTTACCAAATACTACCAACTAAATTATTGGATCATCACAAAATGGACTGTTCCATAGTTTTCGCTTTGTATTAAAATATGAAAAATGATGAAGCTTCTGTTTATCATTTACCTGTTGATGTTGAATGGATAATTTCTCAAACTATCAAAATCTGACATATGCTTTATTAAAAAAAAAATTATCAATTGAACCAAAAAATCTTTGAAAAATTCAAATAAAAATTGAGCTGCAAGATTTTATTTTGTTGTCAAACCGTATCAGGGAGCACATTGTTGTGGCTTTTCCGGGGTTTCATTTTTTTTCTCATGTTTGTCAAAAATCCACATAATTAGGACTAGATTGGATCAAATGAAAATAATACTTTCGCCATTTTTTTAGATATTTCAGACTTCCTAATTTGCGTTTTGTAAAAGACACATAAAACTCACAGCTCAAAGAGAAGGTGGTGTAATAAGAGTGGTCTAATTTTTTTATTTTTTCTTGAAGAGTGGTCTAATCTAATTAGGCAAACTAAAATGATGAAACGATGCAAGCGTAGAAATTGAAGGGCAAAATCTTACGTTGTTTGTTGGTAGATAATTTTTATTTTTATTGTAAATTCTGACTGGGATTGGTAGTTTGCATTGAATTTAAAATGTGAAAAATCTCCCTTCACTCTAAACTTTCATTTATGGAAAAAAAAAAATCTAGGAGAAGCGGTGCACTTAAACCCAAGAAAAATTAGTGGGCACAATTCAATCAAGGTGTGAAATAATAAAGCGTAAAATGTTCACACACCTCTTCAACTTTAAATAAATTACATTTACATCCCTCAATTAAAAAAAGTAACTATTACATTCTTAAACTATGTAACTAGTAGTAATTAAATTTTTTATCAAATGTTCTGTCAAATTCAACTAATAATTCAGTCACATGTGATATGTAGCCAACTATTAAGTATTAACAAAGTTTTTACATTTTTTTTACAAAATTAAGCCATAAAATAAAGGGTTTGTACATTTAAGTTAGTATAAAATTTGATTATATTATCAAATTTATGAGTTATTTTATAAATAAAAAAAGTGAAATGAATGTTAATAAGTCACTTGCGCATCACATGTGATAAAATTATTAGTTAAATTTGACGAAACATTGAATGAAAAAATTATTTGTTACAAATTACATAGTTTAGGTATCTAATAAGTGTATATACAACTCACCCAAAATTAAAAAAAAAATCTGTACATTTTACTAGAAGAGTGGGTGTGCAACACAGATAAGGAGCCGATGGTGTAATGAAGGAAAAAGAGAAGTTTGGAACTACGATGATAAGTGAGTTACACTTTTAGAAAGATGATCAAAATTCTAACTTTAGAGTATGCGTTTGTTGGGAGGACTTCTTAATCAAAGACTAATTGCGATTGTATTCGAGAGATTAATCTCACAGTAACGTTGTAAAGATACCCCAATTAAAGGCAAAAAAAACTTTAATGTTTTATTGTTTTAATTTTTTTTAGTTAACATATACTTTGAATTTATATCTCTTGAATTATGACTTTAATTATTAGATATCAATTGTGAATTTTAAATAAACATATAATTAATTATTTAATAACTAGAATTATCAAAACTAGATCAAACTTGTTTGGCGATGAATTGACACGTAACTAGTTATAATTCAGTCTTATAATCGAATTTGAGTTTAAACTAGTTTGAGTAGGTCAAAACTGATCAAAACCGTTTGAACAAGCCAATTATTAATTTTTTATTTTAAGAAGATTCAATATTTTTTACATTTTATGATTTTTTTCAAAAATTTTATACTGTTACATGTGGACTATTTTTATGATGTTATCCAATTCAATTAGATGGTTTAAACGTTAAATCAGTTAAACTTGAACCGAAAATCTTAATATTTCACTATACAGTTGGATTTTAGCAACATCGTTAATAACTTATTGTTAATAGAGAAATAAAGCATACAAATTATAGTTTTTAAATAACTTAAGGTTTTACACGTTGGTAACGTTATCACATGCAAAAGAGCACCATGGTTCTATGTTTAGTATATGCAAGGTTTGGAGCCTTATTACCTCTTTGGATAATGATCCAAAAGAGGTGATATTATCCAAAGAGGTTATATTCCGTGACGTTCGCAATGTTTGTAGGTTGGGAATTCATTTTTCTTTAATTTTTTTTAAAATTATCTTTTTTTTTTAAGTTTATAATGCCAAAAGGGAGATAAAATCTTAAAAAGAAAAGAGTAAAGGTTGAGGTAAATGAAGAATATCCATTATTTTGGATATTGATACCCTAATTGAGTTGTCAAATTTTATTAGTTGTTAATTTTTTTTGGTGTATTAGTTGTTAATTTTACTTTATTAACTTTAAATATTTGTTGTAAAAAATAATAATTAATAAATATTTAACAAATCATCCAATGTATTAATATCCAAAAAGAAAATTCAAAGTATCCTAATAACCCCATAAATAGTAAAAGAATAATAAATAATGAAAATTGCTATATAACTAAAATCTTTTTTATTGAAATTTTTGACAAGTGATTTTGTATATACTTGTTGACTCTTAATTAGGTAAGTAGTCTATACCATTTCATTAAATTCATCAATCACCTTTAAATTTAGTTAAATTTTATTAAAAATTTTAACTATTTTTTTAACTATATAGCATTATTATAATACAAGAAATAAAAGAGATAAGGTGACACAGACTACCACTACTACTCCTATTACTATAAGTAGGTCTTGAGATGCACGGTTGTTATTCTTGATCCCCATTTTTTTAATTTTTTATATAATTATTTTAAAATTAATTAATTATAATTTTATTATAATTATAAATTAATTAGTTGAATAAAAATAATTTTATAAAAAGGGAAATATATTTAAAATTAGTTATAAATTTTTTGTATTTAAAAACAGTTGTAATTATAGAATGTAATTATCATTGAAATGTTTGTGTTTACATTTTGTTCCTTTTTTGTTTTTAAATAGTTATTAAAGATTCTTTGGACAGTTATAAAAAAAAATGTTTGTACTTACAATTCTATCCTTTTTCTATTTGTATTTAATGAATTATAAATTGAGAAATTAAAAATATAAGACCAAAACGAAATTTTCTTTTATAATAGGATATAGATATAGATATATATATATAAATTCTCAATCTGTCACACGAAGATCTAAAATTTTTACCTCCTCCGCTGTCACGGATACCTGACTATTGCCATCTCTTTTAGATAATTTCTGTTTTCCTTGGATTTTTTTTTTTTTTGTAGAGCAACTTTTTATTATTATCACCATCTATGCAGCATCTCGAGCTGCGAGATCGTATTAGTTATGGGAAGGTTTTAAATGTGTCAATGTCCCGAACAGTTGCTAGTGTCATTCAACAGTTTCTATACAGTAAATGTAGTTTGTAAGTTTATGTTCTATTCAAGCTTGCGGCTTAGCTTTTTCTGTAATGGTATTATGGTTTCCTGGTAGTCAGCTTGTAATATTGGTTCCTTTTGTAAATTGACCTTTTATTATTTTGTTTTGTTCTTATTGAGCTGAATATTTATGTCTGTTGCTATTACTAACCAAGGATGGAAGATCTTTGAGTGCATGTTTGGTAAGTAAAAATGTTATTCTTATATTTTAATCATATATCTCTATCCATACACTTATCCTTAATGATAATAAAGAAGAAAGAAACTTAATTTCTTTTTTTCTTTTTTCTTTTTTCTCTTCTTTTTTATCATAAAAAGTAGGTGTATGAAAAAAGTATAGGATTGAGATGTAGAAATAATATAATTATTTGATAAAATAAGAAGGAATGGAATGAAATGAAAATAAGAATGATACATTCCTATTCTCATGTTTAGTTGAAAAATAGAAAATAGAATACATATTTTTTAAGAAATCCTTGTTTTCTTTGTTTGAGAGAACGGTTATTTTCTTTTATTATATCCTTATTCTCACTCTCACTTTTATTCCTTTTCTATTCCCTTATTTTTTATGATATCAAATATGCACTTAGAGCTTTTGTCATTGGAGTAGTGGGAAGTAGGGACTTTGAGTAAAATTCAGCAATGGGTTAAGAAGCATCATGGGTTGCTAACAGTGCAAGAGCTGCACCACTATAATACGGCCAGTGACCCGTTAGTTTGTTTTCTCGTAACATGAATATTTTTTTTAGATAATTGGTAACGGACAAAATCAAGCATCGAGGTTGAAGGAAAATGAAAATAAAAATGATGAAAAATAAATTGAGAAAGTAAAGACGGGATGTCAGCGTATTATGATACTGGCAGAAAGTGTAACTGAAATTGAGGTTCACATGGAATGGAGAGAAAAGTGGCTTATAGCATTTATAAAGGGAATGGTTAATAATACTGCTCTCATTAGCATTTGCAAACTAAATCTAATAGAAATTGCTAAGATTGTAGAGAGTAAGGATGAAGCAAGTTCTCGAAGGAAGGTAGATATCCAAAGAGTTATTCGATGGAAAACCCCTCCTAAACTTGTTCAAGAAACACGCGAAAATAGGAGAAACACATATCTATCATAATTAAAATGGCAAAAGCTTCTTTAAACACGATCATCAATAAAATGGATTGAAAATATTGCTAGTTACTAATTAAAGTCATATAGTTATGTTTAGATGAAGGATTTAGGAGGAAAAATGAAGAGATGAGAAGTTTATTAAAAATATCTCTTTTATTTAAAAGTTTTATAAAAAGTAAGACTGAAAATGAGAATTTTAAGGTAATCTTTCAAAACTTTCCCTTATTAATTGTTATAAACATTTAAAATATCTAAAAGGTAATTGGAACTTATTACTTAACCTTTCATTGTCTTCCATTTCCCTTTTATTCATTTTATTTAAATCCCTTCCTTTCTCTTTTTGTCAAACTTTTTAAACACAGCCTAAGGAGTTTATAAACTTACAAACACGATTTCTTTTTCATAAAATTAGCACAATATTTATTTTCAATTATATGTGAGACATTTTTCTTGTATTATAAATATCAAATCTAATTACAAACCTTATTGGCGATAGTCTTTACTATATCATTCTTATATAAAAAGCATACATAATTATTTATTTATTCTCTTAATAATATTTAATGTATAAAGGTTAAATAACGTTTTCTAATCAAATAAAAATTTGAAACAATTTAACTTATCTGCCCGCACGAATCACGGGTCTACATTTAATTAAATAGAAAATAGCTTATTCTTACTATGACCAACTAAATTATTGGATCATCACAAAATAAAATGTTCCATAATTTTTGCTTAGATAATTTCTCAAGCTATCAAAGTCTGACATATACTTTATTGAGAAAATTATCAATAGAAGCAACTCATTAAAAAATTCAAATAAAAATTAAGCTGCGATCCGAATTTATTTTGTTGTCAAATTGCATCCGCGAGCACATTATTTTGCCTTTTTCAGTTTGTAAAAAATTCATATAATGAGGACTAGATCAAATAAAATAATATTTTTCCCACTTTTAATTTTAGATACGTTGGACTTCCTAATTGACAATACAAAAAGCTCACAACTTTTTTTTTTTCTTTCTTTTTTGTCATCAGAAAGCTCACAGCTGAAAGAGAAAGTGATGCAACAAGAATGGTCTAATCTAACTAGACAAACCAAAACGAAACGGTGGAAGGATAGATATTCAAGGGCAAATATCTAGGAGAAGCGGTGCACTTAAACCCAAGAAAAATTTGTGGGCATAATTCAATCAAGGCCAACCGATTCAGTATTATAATTGGCTTCCAGTCTAACCAGTTGAACTAACTAGCTTGATCCAGTTTTTAAACTTATGAAATAAATGGAAGAGTAGGGTGTGTGACTTAGATAACGAGTCACTGGTCTAGAGAAGGAAGAATAATAAATTTGATGCTACAATGATATGGTTTTTCTTTACTTTATATGGAATGATAAAACTATGATTATTTCAGCATAAATTATATATTATTTGGGGATCACTCAAGTTTATCACCCAAAAAATGGCACACTGTATGAGTGACTCTAATCTTAAAAAAAGATACTAGCACTTTGGAAAAGTTACAACATTTTAAGATAAAGATACTAAAAAGGTTTAAAATTGCTTAAAGTTACTCTATTTTAAAATATGTTATAACTTTACTAAAAAATTTATAACTTTCTTAAAAATTATTGTAAGTGATGCATGGTGATGATGTAATAGAGTGTATCCCCATTTATCTCATACGTTAGTTCTCATGCAATAGCCAGCACCACCTGCTCGAAAATCTTACCCACAGGCATACAGTACCCTCACCGAGTATGCAATTTAATGTGGTCAGGGTAGAAGATGGTGTCGTCTTTTCCGTGACAATCGCAATGTTTGTATGTTGGGTATTCATTTTTGGAAAAAGTTTACTAAGAACCTATAAACTTTGGTCTTTTTGCAAATTATCATTGTAAACTTTAAAATTATTTCAATTAGTTTTTAAATTATGGCAATTAATTATACCAATAAAACATTTCATCCATCTACTGCTAAGTCACTAACAGCGAATTGATGTGGTGAAATCTGAGTCTTTCATGTGTATGAAATCTTGACTTTTCATTAATTTATTCTTTAAATTCTTAATTTATCTATTTATTATCCATTCCAAAAATTTTAAAAATAAAGCTATGAGTCACACTTTACAACTCTTTCTTGTACGCTGAATCCATGGATATGTCTCTCTCAGCCACCCATACCCTGAAACTCCTTAATATCATCCTAATCGCATAGCAATCCTCAAAAATCGCATACCACTTGTTCGAAATCTTAGCCCCAGGCACACATTTTCACACAGTCCCTAAAATGTACCCTCATTGAGTTGGCAATTTAATGTGGTCAGTGTAAAAGATGAAGTCGTCTTTTGAGTGATAGTCGCAACGTTTATGTCGAGTACTCTTTTTCTTTAATTTTTTTTTAATTTTCTTTTTTTCAGAAAAATTTTATGATGCCAAAAGGGAGATAAAATCTTTTAAAAAAATAAAATAAAGAATAAATCACCAAATTAATTTATAAAATTTTTTACCTATTTTACATTAATTCTTAAGAGATTTAAATTTTATTATAATTCTTAATAATTAATTTTATCATTCAAGTTAGTCCTTATTCAAGAATTAATATGATATTTTTAAATTGTTTATGATTAATTTAAATAATAAAATGATCTGTCAGGACCTTAAATAAAATTAAAATATTTTAAAAATTAATATAAAATTAATAAAATCTTTTAAAAATTAATACAATAATTTAATCTTTAATAAAAGTCAAGGTAAATGAACGGTATCCATTTTTTTTTTGGTGTTGATATCCTAATTGACTAGTCAAATTCTATTTGTTGTTAATTTTATTTTATTAATTTTAAATATTTGTTGTAAAAATATAATATTCAATAAATATTTAATAAATTATTAACGTATTAATATCTTAAATGAAAAATTAAAATATTATAACAATTTTATAAACAATAAAAGTATAATAAATAGTATAAAAATTTATATAAGTAAAATTTTGTCAGATGAAATGACACACGATATCACTACTATTCCTACCATTATTATTATTATTATTATTATTTGCTTTTAAAAACTACAGTACTTAGTTATTTTTTTTGGACTTGAGAACAGCACTTAGTTTTGCCTTCTCTTTCTTTTAAAAAATAGGCTATATATAATATTAAAGTAAAAAATTTATTATAAAAATGAAAAGCAAATATTATACTCAAAGTTCTAAAAACCAAACTGGTCATTAAACCAGTAAAAGAACTGATTTATAGTTTAATAGTTCAATCATAATTGAATTATAGTTGAACTAGTATATAATTAAATATATATTTATATCTTAAAAATATAATATTTATACTAATTTAAAATTATATACATATTTTAAATATATAATAATGTACCATACATCATAAATGTTGCAATAGAGTATTGACAATGCTTCTTCTATCTTGCCTCTTATCTCAAGTTCAAACAATGTCCCTACTTTATATTAAATATGTAATAAGGCACTTTATGTATTAAAAGTCCACTTGATGTAGTGACAAAGCTGCTCAATCCTATGCCTCATGTCTCAGGTTCAATCCCATTTGTTTGTCCAGTTTTGACGATTTACATCAGTTCGATGGTTCTATAGTCGCTTTTCAACATACTAGTCACATAGGTTTGACCGGACTGGCCAATGGTTCTGCTATCGGTGAGACCGATTCGACCAACCAGTTTGGTCCGGTTTCAAAACTATGATTATACTTGGTAAGCAACTAACCTTTATGATTCCATTTTCTTTTCTATTTAATTTGGTCAATATACTTGATTCATTTTGATTAAAATTTGTGTATGACTCAACAAAAGAAAATTTTAATGTGTGAGATTCATTTAGTTTAAATTTGTTATTAATGTCTAATAGGGTGAACCTAAACTTAAGTTTATAGATGGATTGCACAGGTTTTTAGCATAAAGTAAATTATCTAACATTTAACAAAAATTAAGTAGTCAACGAACTTGTGGTAATGTTACTAAACTTGTACTATCCTTCATTTCACAAAATTTATTTTTTCAAGCAATTCTTAAATATAAAATCAAAATAATAAATAAAAATGTTTTGAGTTGCGATAGCTTTTTGACTTGTAGTTGATGTGCAAGTCTCGTGCAATACTTCATTCCTCAAGCCCCTTAATTCAATATCACTTATTGTGTAAAATCATGAGAACATGTAATTTCCAAAAGTACAGCGCATGCCTACGTTATCTCTTGCTAAATTCAACTTAATTGTGAAAAATAGAAGTGGCAAAAATTAAACTTTTGATTACTTGATCATATACGCTTTGATATTATATCATGGATTAATTCTTCTAAAAGCTTAAACTTTTAAGTAAAAGCACATGAATAATTTTATATCTCTAACACGCTTCCTCACACAAGATTAATGTATGAACAATGTACTAGCTTACCTTATCTTGTGCCAACTTAATTGTGAAAAATGAGGGTAGCAAAGATCGAACTCTTAACCACTTGGTCATAAATGTTCTGATACCATGTTATGAATCAATTATCTCAAAAAATTTAACCATTAAGTTAAAGCATATAAATAATTTTATATCTCTAACAAAGGATATGTTTGTTTTTTTATTTTAGTTAAATTGATTTTAAAAGAATTAATGTTGAAAGAATTAATTTTTGAAGAATTGATGTCAAAAGAATTGATTTTGTTTGGATATTGTATAATTGTAAAATAGAATTACTCTTGAAATGTAATTATAGGTATATTTTTAAAAAATTTAAGGGTCTCTGTTTGTGGTGAAGTTAAGGCAAACTTAATGACTCATTCTAATTCTAAATATCCTATCATGGAAAGGAACTGCTTCCGTTGCAACTTCTTTGTATTCGCACTTGGTTGAAAGTATTTAATTAAGTAGTTATAACTTATAAGCAGTGGAAATTAAAGAGTGAAACGAAACAAAATATTTTAAATTAAACAAATTCGTGGAAGTTGCAAAGCAATCCATTAAATAAATAAACTGAAATTAAATTTTACATAAACAACTAATGTAAATGTAATGACCTCAATAACTGCAAATAAACAAACAAGTGACCAAACAAAAAAAAAACGTAATGCACTTGAAAAGCTCTATTCTCTTGCTGTATGTGTGTGAGGAATGTTCAGAGTTTTAAGCCCCTTTCTCGGTGACCTCCAAGGACATTTCTTTTTTCAGTAATCTCCCAATTAAGGACTATTTATGTTTGATTTCCACTTTCTTTGGTAATTGTTATTTCTAAAAACTCTTCTTACTTGGCGCCAAGTGTGCTCTTTTGGGCTAGCTCCTAGCCACGTTGACAATTCCATGTCAGTGGTAATATTTGTATTTATACCAACAGTCTCACACTTAAAATCATTTCTATTCGCCGCCGGAAACAAAAAGCTTACTTCTCTTAAGAATCAATTTTACAGCTTAGAAATTTGTGAGAATTGATTATTAAAAATCACCCAAACAAGTTGTACTATATTGTTAGAATTAACTCTTGAAGGTCAAAAGTAATTCTACATCCTAAAAATTCTTAAACAAAGAGGCACTGAATCAGTAGAATTTTAATGACCGAATTGGATAAATATGGCATCCGATCAACAGTTTCATTGATTTCAATATTGACCACAATTAAAAAAAATTATTTAATTATAATTTTGATTCCTCTATTTTATCATAACAAACAAATTAATTCTTCTATTTTGAATATGAACTATTTGACCTTTCTATTTAAAAAAAAAATCAACAGTTTTAGTCCCTCAATCAATGTAATATTAAAAACCTAATGACAAATGTTAATGTTACATTAAAAAATTTTATTTTCAAATAAGACATTTTAAATGCATGTGATATTTACATAACTCCTTAAATATCCAAATTAACCTTAACAAAGATATGGTTAATAAAAAAATAATCTTGTTATTAAAGTTAATTTGAGCATTTTGAAAGTCATGTGTATGTTAAATGTATTTAAATTATTTATTTAGAATAAAAATTTATTTTTTAATGCCACACAATTATTTCCCATCAAATTTTTAACACACAAACTAAAAGATTAAAATTGCTGATTTTGTCAAAGTAGATGAATCAAATATTTTATTTTCAAAATAGGTTGCTGAATCGTTCATTTTGCTAAATAGAAAGATTAAAATTATAATTAAACTTAAAAATTTTTGCCATTAATTAAGAAAACTTCATAATTAGGATAAAAATCTAACCAAATTTAAATCAAATCAAGAGGAAAAAATATTAAAACACAATGTCCACTCAAGCAATTATTTTTCCACCTAAAATTTTTGTTGTCCTTCCACTTTGACTAATATCTACAATAATGTTTCTTCAATACAATAAAATTTATCCTTTCTTGAAAACCACAATATTGTTTCTCAACCTAAACACGTTGAAATATCATTGTTGGTCTTTAATCACTTTGCATCATAAATAATGCACATAACCAACTCCGGAGAACAGTCTTGATCCATCCTATCACTAGACTTAACTTTTGTAATAATGAGTACATTTAGACGGATAAAATGTTAAAATATCCATTCAATTTTAGGTAAGTTACATGTACACCCATTAAACTAAAAAAAGTTATTAAATACTTAAACTATATAACCTATAACAATTAATTTTTTTCATATGATATTTTTGTCAAATTTAATAGATGATTTGATAACGTGCGATATACACATGATATGCACTTGATCTGTTTTTTTTTTTTTTTGAAATAACTCATAAAGAAGATAATAAAATCAAACTTCACACCAATTTCGATATGCATCATCCCTTTATTATGAGTTATTTTTTAAAAATAATTTTTTTTAATAGGTCATATACGTATCACATGTAATTAAAACATCGATTAAATTTGATAGAACATTAGATAAAAAACTTAATTGTTATAGGTTAAATAATTTAAATATTTAATAATTTTTTTTGTTGAGGGAGTGTATATTTAATTCACTTAAAGTGAAAAAGGCATCTATACATTTTACCCCTTTTGAATATATAAAACTATTATACCAAATATATATATATAAAACTTTTGTTGGGTCACATTTAAGTACTCCTTTTGATTTTTAGGACATGTCTCTATGATATATAGATTTATTTTCAGAACTAAGAATTAAACAATATCCAATCTTTGAACTTAGCAATTTAATAAACTATGTAAACAAAGTTAAATTGTTTTATTCCATTCATCTATGATAACAATTCATGTTTAATTGGCAACTTGATCTTAAAATCGCTAATCTTCTAGTTACTCCCGGAATCTTTCAATCCCTCCAAGGATTTAGCTAATCACACTTAAAATAATACAAGCACGAAAATTCACTTATTTGTATTGCTGTGAACCTTTCACATATAATTTAACATACTCTACAGCACATCAGCAAAGACCACCATGTTCATCACTCAATACAAACAAAGGATCAGTACATAGAAGGAGAAAATATCAAACATACTTAATCTTCATATCAAAGTTCACACTGATTATCTATTATTTGTTATTTTCTTCATAACTTTTGGTGATATGCCTTGAGAAGATGAGCATCGACATCTTTAGTAACCTTGGTCACGTAGTACACGTAGACGTTTGGAGGTGCAACATCGTCAATGACTTTCTCATATTCGACAGTACCTTTAGCAACAGCACCACCACCATCCTTTTCAATTACTTGTAAGTTGATCTTGAAGGTCTTGTAGTGCTGATTGATATCTCCATCGAAGATGTTGAATGTGATTGACTTGTTCTGTTCATCAATGGTTTCAATGTTCTCCTTACATGTTATTATCTTACCATCTGTGGATTTACAAGCAATTAATTAAGATCAATAACAAAAAGTGTATGAGAATAATTAGAAGTTTGCATAATAATTTAGAAGCTTAATTACCTACTGTATATGTCCAGTGCTTAATAGTATCATTGCTATGCCAATCATCGCCTTGATGGAGCTCGGCGTGATGCACACTTTCAGTAATGTTTTGAACATGGTGAAGTTGCTTCGTGAAGAGGTCGAAGAACTTAGCAGCAGGTGTCTGGATCCCTACTTCAAAAATCAACTTTCCGGTGAGAGCCATGTCGATCTCAAGAATCAAAGAGAGAATGTAACAAACAAGGAGAGCGGGAGAGATGATGAAGGGTATGGCGTTGGACCTTAAATATATAGAAATTGCTTACTTACCTTTAAAGTTTAACTTTTTAGAAAATTATGATTACTGTAAAACTCTTTAAATAATGTTACAATATATAATTAAATGATAGTGTAAAATCTTTTACACTGACAGTGGAGTAAAATTAAATCATTTTTTTGTTCGATAATTTGTTTGTAATTTTTGTAGGAAATGTAGCTCGATATATATATGTTTAATATCTTTTTTATTTTTTAGAAAAATAGTAAATTATTACTTTAATATTATGATCAAGGACAGCAATAACAAACATATACAGAGATTCACCTAAAAGATAATTTATAAAAAAAAAATTCTCCTTAAAAGAATATTACTTTATTAGCCTTTGAGCCATAGAAAATGCATTTTTTATAGAAGAATAACCACCAACTAGGTGTACCAATTGAGAGAGGGATTTGAACCCATACATAGAGAACGAAGAATGATATAACCTAGCATTACACGTATTCATAAAAAAAGTAAGATTTATTATTTGATGACACATGTTCATTGAAATAGTTTTATAGCATTATTTTTATAAGAAATACTAATAATTAAATTATTTGGTAGATTGCAGCAAATCAAGAATCTGTGGTAGATTTTTGTGGATTCAATGATTTGCATGGAATTAACTGCTAAGGAGATAATGGGTTTTGGTGAGAGGATTGACCTAAGCTTGGATCAGGACAAGGAGGCAAAAAACAAAAACACAGTTGACCTTAGACAAATGAAGTTGGCCCACGGTCAGGTAGAAAAAAATTAGCTATGGAGCCTTATTGGACATTAAATAGAAAATTGCTTACCAAATACTACCAACTAAATTATTGGATCATCACAAAATGGACTGTTCCATAGTTTTTCGCTTTGTATTAAAATATGAAAATGATGAAGCTTCTGTTTATCATTTACCTGTTGATGTTGAATGGATAATTTCTCAAACTATCAAAAATCTGACACATGCTTTTATTAAAAAAATTATCAATTGAAGCAAAAAATCTTTGAAAAATTCAAATAAAAATTGAGCTGTAATCTGATTTTAAAAAATTATCAATTGAAGCAATAACATTAAAAATCTCACATAAAAATTGAGCTGCAAGACTTTTTTGTTGTTGTCAAACCGTATCAGGGAGCACATTGTTGTGGCTTTTCCGGGGTTTCATTTTTTTTCTCATGTTTGTCAAAAATCCACATAATTAGGACTAGATTGGATCAAATGAAAATAATGTCTTCGCCATTTTTTAGATATTTCAGACTTCCTAATTGGCATTTTGTAAAAGACACATAAAACTCACTGCTCAAAGAGAAGGTGGTGTAATAAGAGTGGTCTAATTTTTTTTTATTTTTTCTTGAAGAGTGGTCTAATCTAATTAGGCAAACCAAAATGATGAAACGATGCAAGCGTAGAAATTGAAGGGTAAAATCTTACGTTGTTTGTTGGTAGGTAATTTGTATTTTTATTGTAAATTCTGACTGGGATTAGTGGTTTGCCTTGACTTTAAAATGTGAAAAATCTCCCTTCACTCTACACTTTCATTTATGAAAAAAAAAAAAAAATCCAGGAGAAGCGGTGCACTTAAACCCAAGAAAAATTAGCGGGCACAATTCAATCAAGGTGGGAAATAATAAAGGGTAAAATGCTTACACACTTCTTCAACTTTAGATAAGTTGCATTTACACTCCTCAACTAAAAAAAGTAGCTATTACATTCTTAAACTATGTAACTAGTAGTAATTAAATTTTTTATCAAATGTTTCGTCAAATTCAACTAATAATTCAGTCACATGTGATATGTATTCCAACTATTAAGTATTAACAAAGTTTTACATTTTGTTTACAAAAATAAGCCATAAAATAAAGGGTTTATACATTTAAGTTGGTATAAAATTTGATTATATTATCAATTTTATAAGTTATATTATTAAAAAAAAGTGAAATGAATGTTAATAGGTCACTTGCTTATCACATGTGATAAGATCATTAGTTAAGTTTGATGAAACATTGAATGAAAAAATTAATTATTACAAATTACATAATTTAAGTATATAATAAGTGTATATATAACTCACCCAAAATTAAAAAGATATCTTTACATTTTACTAGAAGAGTGGGTGTGCCAAAAAACAAAAACATAGTTGACCTTAAGACAAATGAAGCTGGGCCACGGTTAGGTGGAAAACATTAGGTGTGGAGCCTCATTGTACATCAAATAGAAAATTATTATTATTGGATCGTCACAAAATAGACTTGTCCATAATTTTTGCTTTGTATTAAAATGAGAAAATCATGAAGCTTCCTTTTATCATTTTCCTGTTGATATTGAATATATAATTTCTCAAACTATCAAAACCTAACATATACTTTATTAAAAAAAAATTATCAATTGAAGCAAAAACTCGTTGAAAAATTCAAACAAAAATTGAGCTGCAATCTGATTTTAAAAAATTATCAATTGAAGCAATCACTCATTAAAAAATTCAAAGAAAAAATTGAGCTGCAATCTGATTTGATTTTGTTCTCAAACCGTATCAGGGAGCACATTGTTGTGCCTTTTCCGGGTTTTTTTTTTCTTCTACTTATGTTTGTCAAAAAATCCATATAACTAGGATTAGACTAGATCAAATGAAAATAATATTTTCGCCATTTTTTAGATATTTTGAACTTCCTAATTGAAATATTGTAGAAGACACATAAAGCTCACAGCCAGAGAGAAGGTGGTGCAACAAGAGTGGTCTAATCTTTCGTTTTTTTTTTTTTTTTTTGAAAGAGTGGATCTAACTAGGCAAATCAAACTGAAACAATGCAAGGGTAAAAAATGAAGGGCAAAATCTTAGGTTCCCCTATTTATAGGTGATATTTATAGGTGATATGTAAGGTTGGTAGTTTACTCTAGAATGAGTAGATTGCCTCCCCTTTATTCTAAACTTTCGTTTGTCAAAAAAAAAAAAAAATCTAG
Source organism: Castanospermum australe (assembly GCA_019955255.1). Classification (NCBI taxonomy): domain Eukaryota; kingdom Viridiplantae; phylum Streptophyta; class Magnoliopsida; order Fabales; family Fabaceae; genus Castanospermum; species Castanospermum australe. The sequence continues at coordinate 17,392 of NSJW01000890.1, read as the reverse complement.
GAGTGGCGGTGCCCATAAACTCAAGAAAAATTTGTGGGTACAATTCAATCAAGGTGAGAAACGAATAGAAGAGTGGGTGTGCGCCGCAGATAAGGAGCAGGTGGGGCAGAGAAGGAGAAACAGAAGTATGAAGCTATAATGATAACTTCCCTATATTTTTTTTAATCCCACTATGCTTAGCTAGATTTTTATGTGGAATGATATAAAAAAGCTTGATTATTTCAGCAAAAATTATATTAGACTATTATCTTGTTTATAAACTTTAAGACCCCATTTGATATATCATATAAGGAATGAATAATATAATATAATTAATATTATTTATATTTGAACAAGATACTGGATATTAATTTATCTAATTAAAATAATTTTATTCAACATTGTCTGTATAAATTATATAAGATAAAATAATTTGATTTATATATGTTATAGGATTAAGGTTAAATAAAATTAGTTTGAGCAGATATTATGCTATCCAGTGTCTTATCCAAACATTATATAAAAATAAATAATATTAATTATTTTATTATTCATCGCTTATACAGTATACTAATCAGGGCCTAATATTTTATTAGTAACAAGGATTAGGCACGGTGATAAGCAAGCCACGATCTTAGTAGGCGGACCAAATTTTTAACTTTGAAATAAGTACTTGTTGAGAGGATCTTCTGATTAAAGATTAGTCGTGACTATGCATGAGGGATTAACCTTATCAATGCTTATGAGATACTCGATCAAAGACAAGAAATTTTTTTTTTCATTTTTATTGTTTTAATCTTTTTAATTATAATGTTCTTTGAATTTATATCTCTTGAATTATGACTTTAATTATTAGATATTAATTATAATTTTTAAATAAAGATATAATTAATGATTTAATAACTTAATAGAGAAATAAAACATACAATTGAGAGAGTCTCGTGGTTCTTTGTTTAGTATATGTAAGATTTTAAATTGTTATTACAATTGTACTGTGGTCAAAGTTACATTATCATCGTGGCAAGCTAAAGCAAATTAATACGAGACACAATCACAATGCACTGCGAACGTCGCAGACTAATGCAAATTAATATGGATACAATCACGATGTGTTGCGGAATTGTAGCATCCTAACATCCTTATTAGTTACCTGAAGCCATGACCTACCACGTACGTCAGTTCTCACGCAGCAGCCGGCACCACTTGTTGGAACACTTGCCCACAGGCACATGTGCGCGCACACAGTCCCTGGAATAATGTACGTTGCCCTCACCGCACCGAGTAGGCCAATAAGTTTTAATATGGTCAGTGTAGAAATTGGAGGTATCTTTTTCGAAGCTTAGCCAAATTCAACGACTTTGGAGTCTTATCGCCTCTTTGGATAATCATCCAAACGAGGTGATATTATCCAAAGCGTCTTGTCGCCTCTTTGGATAATGATCCAAACGAGGTGATATTATCCAAAGCGGTCATATTCCGTGACAGTGGCAATGTTTGCATGTTGGGAATTCAATTTTCTTTAAAAAAAATTTTAATTATATTCTTTTTTTTTAATTTATGATGCCAAAAGGAAGATAAATTTTTTTTTTTTAAAAAAAGGAGCAAAGGTCGAAGTAAGTGAAGGGTACCTTTTCATTTTTTTTTTCTTGAGATATTGATATCCAAATTGAGTTGTTAAATTTTATTTGTTGTTAATTTTATTTTATGATCTTCAAATATTTATTGTAAAATATAATACTTAATAAATGTTTAATGAATCATCCAATATATTAATGCCCAAGAAGAAAAACGAAAGTATCATAGGAATCCCGTTAATAATAAAAGTATAATAAATAATGAAAAATATTATATAGTTAAAATTTTTTATTAAAACTTTTTATAAAATAATTTAACATACTTATTAATTTTTACTTAAATAATTGGTCTCTATCTTTTTATTCTATACAATAATCATTCTTAAATTTAGTTACATTTTTTAAATATTTTATTATTTTTTCTGATTATGAAACATTACTAATAATACAAGAAATAAAAGAGATAAAGTGACACGGGCTACCACTGCTACTCCTATTATTATTATTATTATTATTATTATTATTATTATTATTATTATTATTATACTTTGGCTTTTGAATAACTTGTCGGGAAATGTACAATAATTAGTTTTGTCTTCTCCGTCTTTTTAGAAAATAGGCTATAATATTCAAGTAAAAAATTATTATAAAAATGAAAAACAAATATTATACAAGCAGGCAGTTAGCTTTTGTGAGAATTGATTATGAAAAATCACCTAAACAAATTGCATTATTGTTAGAATTAGTTTTTAAAGATCAAAAATGTTTCTACACTCTAAAAAATTTGAAACAAACAGGCACTGAATTAGTAGAAAATTTTAAGGTTCAAATTAGATTAATATGGCATCTGATCAGTGGCTTTATTGTACTGACCCATAATAGAAAAATTTGGCTTAATTGTAATTTTGGTCATCCTATTTTAATAAAATAAATAATTTAGTTCCTTTATTTTGAATATGAACTATTGGCCTTTTTATTTAAAAAAAAAATAGAAGTGTTAGTTTCTCTGTCAATTTACTATTAGAAGATCAACGAAAATATTGATGTGACATTAAAAAATTAATTTTTATTTTTAAATGAGCTATCTTAAATACATGTAATATATAAATGACTCCATAAATCCAAATTAACTTTAATAAAAATAAGGTTAATAAAAAATAATCTTGTTATTAAGGTTAATTTGAGTATTAGGAAGTTATGTGTATGTTAAATGCATTTAAATTATTTATTTAAAATAAAAAAATTAATTTCTTAATTCTATGTTGGCATTTTTTATCAAATTTTGAACAAGACGCAAAGAGAGAGACTAAAATTGCTTATTTTGTAAAAATAGAAGAATCAAATAATTTATTTTTAAAATAAAAGAATCAAATTGTTCATTTTACTAAAATAGAAGGACCAAATTTACAATTAAGCCTTAAAAACTTATCCATTCATTAAGACAACTTCATAAATTAAAATAAAAATCTAACCAAATCTAAATCAAATCAATAAGAGAACAAAAATATTAAAACACTCTCTCCACTCAAGCAATTATTTTCCACCTGAAAGTTTTGTTGTCGTTCCACTTATTAATATCTCCTTTCTTGAATACAATAATGTTTCTTCTATACAATTAAATTTGTCCTTTCTTGAATACATAAAATTTTTCTCAACCCACACAACTAGAAATATCATGGTTGGTCCTTATAATCACTTTGCAACATAAATAATGCACACGTAACCAACTCCTGATAACAATCTTGATCCATCCTATCACAAGACTTAACTTTTGTAATGATTGATAATTTTAGATGGGTACAACGTAAAGAAACTCATTTAATTTTGGATAAGATGTATGCATGTCTCTTCAAAGAAAGGAAAAGTTATTAATTATTTAAATTATATAACCGGATGTATTATGAATCAATTATATCAAAAACTTAAGTTATTAGGTCCTATGTTATAAAATAACTATTTTAAAAATTTAAACTGTTAGGTAAAAATACATAAATAATTTTATATCTCTAACAGAATCTCTATTCATTTTACCATTTTTAAAATATATATACAAAACTATTTTTGGATCACAGTTTAACTGCTTTTAATTTTTGGGACATGTCTATAGATATATAGATTTTATTGTCAGAGCTAAGAAAAAAAAACAATATCCTATCTTTGATCTTATCAATTTAATTAATAAAACCAGCAAACAAAGTTAAGCTGTTTTATTCAATTCATCTATGATAACATGATGTTCATGTTTAATCGGGAACTTGATCTCAAAATCCCTATACTTCCGGTTGTTATTTTTTCCTTGAATGCTTCAGACCCTCCAATAAGGATTTAGCTAATCATACTTAAAATAATAGAAAAAAAAGTATTATAAGCATGAAAATTCACTTATTTATATTACAGTAGTGAACCTTTCACATATAATTCAACACATTCAACAATACCAGAACAGAGACCTCCAAGTTCATCACTTAATACAAACAAAGGATCAGTACATAGAAAGCATTATCAAACATAATTTTTTTTTCAGATCAAAGTTCACACTGATTATTTATTTAGATAAGCACTTAATTAACCTCAAGACAAACACGTTATTTATTAATTGTTGTTTTCTACACAACTTTTGGGTCTATGCCTTGAGAAGATGAGCATCAACATCTTTGGTAACCTTGGTTAAGTAGTCCGACGTGGCCATTTGGAGTTGCAACATTCTCATTGACCTTCTCATATTCGATAATCCATTTAGCAACAGCACCGCCACCAGCCTGATCAACCACTTGTAAGTGGAACTTGAAGGTCTTGAAGTTTGGACTGATATCTCCATCGAAGAGGTTGTATGAGATTGACTTGTTCTGTTCATCAATGATTTCAATGTTCTCCTTACATGTTACTACCTTACCGTCTGCGGTTTCACAAGCAATTAGTATCAATAACAAAAAGTGTATGAGAATAATTATAATTTTATACATATTAATCCAAATAAAAAGGTGAAACTTGCTAACATTCACCAATATAAAATAGAGTAGGAGGATGTTACAATCCCCTTAATAGAGAAGCTTAATTACCTACGGTGTAAGTCCAGTGCTTAATAGTATCATTGCTATGCCAGTCATGGCCGTGATGCAGCTTGCCGTGATGCACATGTTCAGTAGCGTTTTGAAGATTGTGAAGTTGCTTCGCGAAGAAGTTGAAGAACTTAGTAGCAGGTGTCTGTATCCCAACTTCAACTGTCAATTTACCAGTGAGAGCCATGTCTCAAGAGCCAAACAGACAAATATGAAAGAGAGAAGTAACAAGAGAGGAAAGGGGAAGAGATGTGAAGGTTATGGAGCCTTAATGGACCTTAAATAGAAAATAGCTCATCCACTGTGACCCATCTAAATTATTTGATCATCACAAAATAGAATCTTCCAGAATTTTTGCTTTGTATTAGAATATGAATATCAAAGTTTCTGTTTATCACTTTTCTATAGATATTGATTAGATAATTTTTCAAACTGTTGAAATCTGACATATACTTTTAAAAAACTATGTCAATTGAAGCAACAACTCATTCAAAAATTCAAATAAAAACTGAGCTGCATTATGATATTCTGGTCTTCCTAATTGATATATCCAATTTTTGATTTCTAGGAAATATTAATAGAAACAATACGTTATCAAAACTTCTTTTTTCAAAATGTTAAATCTTAGGAAAATTCTTTTACGAGAGATTTTACGAAAGGGTTATTGAAAGACAATGACCCTTTATTATATCGTTTCTCCCTTTTATCACTTTAAATGTCCCATGATTTCAGTCAAATAACCTTTGATATTAGTTTTCGTAAAATGAATTCGTATGAAATAGCACTTCTCCTTCCTTTATATGATATACAATTTCCTCTGAATGTGCCAATTGATAGGGATTAACTATCGTAATCTATTTTCTGTGTGATAATTTAATTGAGAAGCAATTCTCTTTGGCGGCAGTAAGAGATTGTTTCTCTACTTAGAGTCATAGATAACCTCGTCATAAGCAAGTTTTTGATTTCGAAGAAATTCATTATATTAGTGCTAAGCTTTTTTTAAAATTAAAATTTATTAAATTATTTGGTATATGTTGTCAAACAATGATAATAGCATATATATTGACACTATTAAAAATGTATTTTATTATAAATGATATGGCAATTTTTTTAATTAAAAATATTCTTATAAAATTTAATTTATTCAAATCATCATTATGAGATTAATTTTTTTAGATTAAAAATAATAAACAGGAACTTCAATTATTTAATATGAGAACGTAGCACATTACACCGCTATGCTACAAAACTGGAGATAAGTTTTGTTGCCGACAGAAGCATATCTTTAATTGAGGTTAACTTGCACAGAACAAGAGACAACAATTACTTGGCAAAATTTAACAGGAGATGGTACTGTCACACGTTTTTGACAGGAGCCAGCTGTAAGGAAGTTTTCTTAATGAACGATTGGGACTCATGGACACTCAATTTGTCAAAGACAATGAAACCTAATCGCTATAAGTTGTATGCAGGTTAGTTTATTTTATATTTAAAATAATTTATAATTAAAATTTTATTTAAAATTTTTTTATAAAAATAATTTTTTTTCTAAAAGCAATCAATTACCATATATTAAGGGAGGGGGGAAACAAAAGTCTGAAACATTACTCATAAGTTTTCTTGGTATCTTTGTTTAGTTGGGGATCAAAAAAAACTTTTTTCATTTTTAAAATATTACATTATTACTCAATTTATGAGATTTAATGTTTTATTATTTTAATTTTTGTTATAGTCTGTTCAATCATATTTTTTTTATATGTTTTGAATTTATATTTAAATAAAAATAGAGTTGATGATTTATTATTAACTGGAAAATAAAATATATAATTGATAATTTTAAGCCATAATGATAATGTGTCATTTTTATATAGGCTTAGTTTGCACAACTTGCGAAAACTAAGTCTACATAAGAATCTTTTTATATATGAACGATCAGCTGTTTTATGAACAGGGATACTCTTCTTGGAAGGTCAAGAAGGGCCTTGGCTCTTCCAATTTTTTTTTAAAATATAATATTTTATATGTAAATATTTTTATAAATTTTTTTTAAAAAAATTGTTTAAGCATGGCCTCCAAAGCAATGAAATTTCTTTTCATGTAACTCCGCCCCTGCCTCATTGCTGTTATTGCCTGTAAGTCAAGCTTACGAAAAGTGAAACATTATCTTCCTCATTATTCAAGATGAGTCTACTCATGATTTCATCCCTGATCTCTGTTTGTTTCGGTTATGCACCAAAGTTGCCAAAAGCTGACAAATTAGATTGTGTGAGATCTCATACTGATTCTAATGGTCAAATACTGTTGAACTAGCGCTAGAAACTTGAAGACCAAGCCTTGGAAAGCCTTACACACCTACAAAATGCAAAAGCTGCAGCAGAACTTTGTGGAAAAGTGAGCTGGAAGTCTGCATCGAACAAAAGGCTGCTGTATACATATGCCCACTCACTTCAAAGCCTTTAGAAGAAGGAGCATGAAATAAACGCAAGAGAATAATTGTCATTTGTGCTTCCTCATGAGAATATTCTTGTGTTGTGCTTAAAACATGCATATTCACTCTCTGAGAGTTTGATTTTCATATTCTAGTTACATTTTCTTCGTAAATAGAACCTTTCTTTTTTAAAAATAAATTATAATTTCCCTTGAATTAACTTGATTTAATTTCTATATCTTACTATTCTATTTTTTTTCAGTAAAATAATTATGTTCTTAACTATAAATTCTAAACATTCCCCAAAAAAAATACAGTACACCTGGAAATATATCTTTAAATTTCTAAAGGTTAATTATTTTGTTTATTTATTTATTTTGTTATTATTATTTTAGGATATCACAAGTATCCGCCTTCTATTATTTTATGAGTTATGCTTTAAAAATTAAAAAAAAATGTTAATAAGTCATATACTTATTACATGTGATTAAAAAATCAACTAAATTTGATAGAACATTGCATAAAAAACTTAATTGTTATAGGTTAAATAATTTAACTATTTAAAAGCTATTTTTTTGGTTGAGGGAATGTATATGCCAACCCACTTAAAGTCAAAAGGGTGTATGTTCATTTTATAATTTTTAAATATATAAAATTATTTTTGGTCACATTTTAACTGCCTTATAATTTTTGGGACACGGCTATATGATATATAGATTTATTTTCAGAGCTAAGAAAAAAAACAATGTTCTATCTTTGGTCTTATCAATTTAATTAATAAATCCTGTAAACAAAGTTAAGCTCCTTTATCCAATTCATCTATGATAACATGACATTCCATGTTTAATCGGGAATTTGATCTCAAAATCCCCAACTTCCAGTTATTATTTTTTCCTTGAATGCTTCAGTCCCTCCAAAAAGGATTTAGCTAATCACACTTAAAATAATAGAAAAAAATATTATAAGCATGAAAATTCACTTATTTATATTACAATGAACCTTTCACATATAATTTAACACACTCTGCAATACATCAACTGAGAACTCCATGTTCGTCACCCAACACAAACAAAGGATCAGTATACAGATGCAGAATCAAACATACTTATTCAGATCAAAGTTCACACTGTTTATTTGGATAAGCACTTAACCTCAAGACAAACACATTATTTATTATTTGTTGTTTTCTTCATAATTTTTGGGTCTATGCCTTGAGAAAGATGAGCATCAGCATCTTTGGTAACCTTGGTTACATAGTCCACGTAGCCATTTGGAGTTGCAACATTCTCATTGACCTTCTCATATTCGATAATCCATTTTGTAACAGCACCGCCACTAGCCTTATCATCCACTTGGAAGTGTAACTTGAAGGTCTTGAAGCTTGGACTGATATCCCCATTGAAGAGGTTGTATGATGCAGACTTGTTTTGTTCATCAATGATTTCAATGTTTTCCTTACATGTTAATACCTTACCATCTGTGGTTTCACAAGCAATTAATGCCAATAACAAAAAGGGTATGAGAATAAGTATAAGTTTATACATATTAATCCAAAGGGAAAAGAGTATATAGACTTCCTATACTTTGAATCATTTGTAAATAATCTTTTGAACTTTAAAATCATTATAATTAATATCTAAATTATAACAATTACATAAATCAACCCTTTCATTCACCTTTGATTGATTTTAAATACTTTTCTTATATAATTTGGAACAAATGAAAAGTAGACGGAAGAGTTGATTTGTATAACTATTACAATTTAAACATTAATTAAGACGATTTTAAAAATTTAGTAAATTATTTGTAAATGACCCAAAGTTTAAAGGATTTATATATTCTTTTCCCTAATTCAAATGAAAATGTGAAGCTTACTAACAAGCACCAATATAAAATAGAGTAGGAGGATGTTAGCAATCCCTTAATAGAAAAGCTTAATTACCTACAGTGTAAGTCCAGTGCTTAATAGTATCATTGCTATGCCAGTCATGGCCGTGATGCAGCTTGCCGTGATGCACATGTTCAGTAACGTTTTGAAGATTGTGAAGTTGCTTCGCAAAGAAGTTGAAGAACTTAGCAGCAGGTGTCTGGATCCCAACTTCAGTTGTCAATTTACCAGTGAGAGCCATGTCTCAAGAACCAAACAGACAAATATAACGAGAGAATGTAACAAGGAAGGAAAGGGGAAGAGATGTGAAGGTTATGGAGCCTTAATGGACCTTAAACAGAAAATAGCTCATCCACTGTGACCCATCTAAATTATTAGATCATCACAAAATATAATCTTCCGGAACTTTTGCTTTGTATTAAAATATGAATGTCAAAAAAGTTTTTGTTTACCATTTTTTCTGTAGATGTTGATTAGATAATTTTTCAAACTGTTGAAATCTGGCTTATTCTTTTAAAAAACTAAGTCAATTGAAGCAATAACTCATTCAAAAATTCAAATAAAAACTGAGCTGCATTCTGATATTCTGGTCTTCCTAATTGATATATCCAATTCGTGTGATTTCAAGGAAATATTACTTGAAAAAATACGTTATTAAAACTTCTTATATTGCCAATTAAGAGGGATTAACTATCGTAATGTATTTTCTGTTTGATAATTTAATTGAGAAGCAATTCTTTTTGGCGGCAGCAAGAGATTGTTTCTCTACTTAAGAGTCATAGATAGCCTCGTCATAAGCGAGTTATTGATTTCGAAGAAATCCCTTACATTAATGGTAAGCTTTTTAAAATTAAAATTTATTAAATTATTTGGTATATGTTGTTAAACATTGATAATAGCATATATATTTATGCTATTAAAAATGTATTTTATTATATATCATATGACAAGTTTTTTTTTAATTAAGAGTATTTTTATAAAATCGATTCATTTGAACCATTCTATGAAATTAATTTATTTAAATCGAAAGTAATAAATGATATAACATTTTTCATAAAATATGAGTATAAAAAATTAAATTATATATATAATTTTTTAGTATTTCTAGTATGCCACAAATTAAATTAATTTTCGTACTATATTATATTTGATTATTTAACATTATTTTCACACGCTCGATCTTAGTGAAAGGAATATCTTGCAAATTTATCAAAAGTATCCATGAATTAATATTCTCTTCTTACAAATGATAAATTACAAAGTTGAGCATATTGGCAACAAACTTAAGCTATCTCAAGTATACCATGTGAAGATACAAGTCTATACAGATCCTTTAAAGAAGAAGATTGTTGTACTGCGTAATATGAAGAAATTTAATAAAATATCAGAAGAGACTAGCTAAGAGCTTATTAAGAATGAAGACAGCCTGCTCTTGTATTTCAATAGCTGCTGTAAGCGATCAGCCACCTCAAGAAGGAAGATAAACCTACTAGTGCCTGTCAATCAAGTTTTTGAAAAGCGAAGCATTATCTTGCTCATGAATCAAGATGAGTCTGCTCATAATGCCATCCCTGATCTCTATTTGCTTCTGTTGTGCATGAAAGCTGCCAAAAGCTCACAAATTAGATTGTGTGAGATCTTATACTGATTCCAATGGTCAAATACTGTTGAACTAGCACTAGAAACTTGAAGACCAAATCTTGGAAAGCCTTACACACCTACAAAAAGCAGAAGTTGCAATAGAATTTAATTTATGAAAAACGTGAGCTGGAAGTCTGCAACGATGAAAAGGCAACTGTGTACATATACCCACTCACTTCGAAACCTTTAGAAGACGGAACATGAAGAAAACACACAAGAGAATAATTGTCATTTGTGCTTCCATATGAGAATATTGTTGCTTTGTGCTTAAAACATGCATGCATATTCACTCTCTGAGAGTTTGATTTTTGTATCTTTGTGTAAAGGCCTTGCCTAGCTGTTTGTTTCATAACTTGTAGATGTAAGAGTTGATCAAATACTGCTTGTTTTAGCTTAGACAGGTTAGAGTAGAGCAAAACTATTTTTTTGTTATAACTTAGAGAGGTTATGGTTGAACAAGAACACTTAGACATAGTGAAAATCTTGACTGGGTTGAGGAGTGGATGTAGGTTGCATTGTTAAGGAACCAAACCAGTATAAATTTAAGGAAAAAAGCCATTATAAATTCCTTGTGCAAGCTCTCTCTAACTCTTATCTTTTACCTTACCTCCCATATCTTTTATCTTACCTTACTGTACTGCATGTTATTTGTCCTCTGCATATTTAATTGTTTTTTTATTGTGCAAGATTTTGTTAATTTAATTTCTGGTTTTTTATTGGGATAAATATGCTTATCTTGTTTATGGGCGATCTCATCTATGCACATGATTATGCTGTGTTCTAAGTTTTATAGAAAGTTCATTTTTGGGCAGCACTTGATTCAACCCTTCTTTTTCAGTTTTCTTTTGTTATCATGTTCTGCCAATATTAAGACAGTGATTTGCAAACAACTTAAAAAAACGATATGCAGAATGTGTTTCAGAATAAAAAAGCCAAAAGGTTAGTGATCTTAACCAAGATTTTACACGTTAAAATCTTCAAGATTAACCACACTTTTAATGAATGAGCAGAAATTACACTTAAGGAGCTAGCCCTAGTTCAACGCAGATCTAGAAAAGAAAATCAGAGCCCTTTAACAGCATGAGCAGCAGTCATACTCATGTCACTTCTTCAACTAATAGTACAAGTAAATAATGTGGAAGACATTATGTAAGGTACGTAGAAAAGGAAAAGGCCTAATTAAGTGAAAGCAGTTGAATTGAAACAAAATTATATGGTTATTTAAAGTAACATATATCCTGGTCCTGTTGCCGCTAGAAGTTTATGAAGTAAACCAGAATTCTAATTTCTTTCAGTTTACCCATGATTATAAAACAAATTTGGAACGTCATTTCCAACTTACATAACTTCATATTTTCCAAGTACATGCACTACCCATCGGTTGCATGATATATACGTAGGGTGCCACCAAACAGTGGATTAAGTAATAAGTGGGTAAATTTGTAACTTGACGGAAACAAGTTTGATTCATGTTCCAACTTCCAACCACTTGTCTTCTAGTAGTGAATTATCTGTAAATTCTTTGTAAGTGTTTTCTAAACTTGGAGGTTTGGCCTAACCTAGACTAGAATGCCTTCCCGTTAACCTAAATTTATATATATATATATATATATATATATATATTTGGCTTTTAGGCACTTTGGTTGAGATTGGAACAAGTTGAGAGACTTTCTTTGGGAGAATTTAGTCTGATTTGTTTGTTTTTCATGTTTTATATAAGGATTGCCAAGGATTGGCTTTCCTCATCAGATTCTTCTTCTGAGGCAATTTTTGTCCAAGATTTTCTAGGTAGTTTAGTCAGGCCTTGATCTTGTAAGGCTTAGAGTGTTTGGATTGGAAAGAAATAATCGGCCTTGGTTTGTTTGGAAGTTTGTTTTGAAGAGGATTTTTCAGGGTTTTGGGTAAATGACCCAATTTGTAAAGTTTGTTTCTGGCTGGATGACCCAGATTGGGTGGATGACCCAGATTGTTTGCGTAGCTCTGTTAGAGCTAGTTTACCTTTTCCCCTTCCTCTAGAAGAGGTTGTTCGATCGCGGAATATTGTTGTATTAATGTCTCTGTAGGAATTCCCGAGTGAGATAGACAGGGAGAGAATTTATAGTGCCTTTGATGTATTCAATATCAAAATCAAAAACACTTAAAATTGTTAAATTTCTAACATCTTTTTGCAAAATGGCTTTTGCAGATTTGCAATCGAATTTGATTAAAAACTTTTGATTTAATAAATTAGATTGGAATTTTGATATGCATAAAACAATTGCTAAAAATTCTTTTTTAATAGTAGAATATTTTTACTATACAGAATTCCAATGTTTTGAAGTATATGCAATGATATGCTTTTTGTCTGCGACTCTTTGTTTAAGAATGCCGCCATAACCGATGTCAGAGGCATCTATTTCGATTATTTTGAATGCTTGAGGGTTTGGAAGATAAAGGCACAGAAGATCCTTTACTCGAAATTTGACCTGTTTGACAATGTTTGTATGATTATTTGTCTAAGGAGGAGGGTTTTTTTTCTGGCGATTGTGAAGTGATTTGATTAGATTGCTAAGTTGTGGAAAGAAATCAACCACATAATTTAAGCAACCTAAAAATCTTTGTATTTGATTTTTGTTAATGATTTGATTTAGAAATTTGTCCGCGAACTCAATGGCTCTATGGATTGGAGTTACTGTTCCTTGGTGGATATTATGACCAAGAAACTGTATTTTTGTTTGAAAAAGATTTATCTTTGTTTTAGATAGAGCAAGACCATTTCGTCTAATTACTCCAACAAAGATACTAAGATGTTTAAAGTGTTGATCAATAGATTAAGAAAATATCAAGACATCATCAATATAGACAATGACAAAGTTTGAGTATGGATTGAATATGCCATTCATAATTCTTTGGAATTCAGATGGAGCATTTTTTAGTTAAAAAGGGCATTACGTTCCATTCATATTGCCCAAAAGGGACAATGAAAGCTGTCTTATAGCAATCACTTTCTTTGATCTGGATTTGCCAAAATCCTGATTTCATGTCAAATTTTGAAAATATTTTAGCTGAATGTAGTCGATTGAGAAGGTCCTTCTTATTAGGAATAGGATATCTAATCCATTGAAGGGCTTGGTTAAGAGGTTTGTAGTTGATAACTAATCGAGGAGTTCCTCTTTCAATTTCAGCTTGTTTAATGACATAAAAGGTAGAACAGGACTACAGACTTTTACTTTTCCTAATCAAATCTTTTGTCAATAGATCAGAAATTTCTTTTTGGCAGTAAATGAGAAGTTCCTCATTCATCTGAATTGGTCTAGCTTTTGTTGGGATTTGTTTTTCGTTGAAATCGTTTTCATATAGGAGATCAACCATATGGTTTTTTCTTTCCCAAAAACCGTTTGGAAGATCAGAACAGATTGATACTTGAATTTGTTGAAGAAGAGTTTGAATTCTTTTCTGAATTTCTGGTTTGTTAAGTTGGAAATCAATATTTTTAAAAGAAATTTCTTTTTCAAGAAAATTAATTTGATTCTGTTTATAATGAACAAGATTGAGATCCCCACTGATTGGTTTTTTAAGGAATCTAAATTTGATTATTTTTCGTAAATGTTTGGTGGTAATTTCTTCATTAGAAATCTCTAAAGGGAAGAGTGACCTAATGAAAAGAGTTCCTAAGATTACTTCATTTTTGATGTTTTTAACCAGAAGAAATGATGTCTTAACTTGAAGACTCTGGTTTTCTATAATTGCTTTAGATAGTTTGAAATTGATCTTTAGTCAATAACCAGTAGTAGTGCTAAGCTGTTCAGACATTTTTTCAAAGAATTTGGTAGGAATTAATCCTTCTTGAATATAGTTTGAATCTACTCCTGTGTCAAACAAGACGACTGTTTCAAGGACAAAATCCTTTATGATGATTTTGATGTTGATGTAGAGTTTCTGGATTTTAAGTTTGTTTATTAGTCCTAGAAATTCATTGTTTGTTTGGATAGAAGGTTTTCCTATAGATTTTGAATCCGAGGTTCCTTCTTGGAGTTGGGCAAGAATTACAGCATGTATTTCTTGCTGTTCTTTTAGAAGTTTAACTTCTGCTTTAAGACCATGTATCTCATGCTGAAAGTCTTGAATTGTTACTTGTTTTAAGGATTTTCTTTCAACTATTTTAATGATCTCTTTTAGATCATATTTACTGGTTGAAAAGGGAATTTCGAAAGACTTTGCTTCTAGTGTTGTTTTTAATTTATCAAGATATTATTTTTTATCTTGATTATTAGGTAGTTTGTTTATAACGTCAAAAAGAAGGTCTTGTTCTTTTGTTAAGGTATTAACTTCTTTTGAAGATTTAGAGTTTTCTTTAGAAGTAAAATCATCATTTTGGATTTGGTTTAAATCTTCTTATGGAGATTCTTTTCCGAATTCTTCTTCAGATGTTTCAATTAAAAGATTGTTAATTTGTTCGTCTACAGATTGTTCTAAGTTTAAGGATTTTATTTTTCTTTTCAGCCTGCTATATTTGCTAATGTGACCGGGTTTGCCACAGTTATAACAAATAATAGGTTTTTTAGGGATGTTAATATCGATTGGAGGTCTTGATTTAATTTCCTGCCTAAGTTTCCTAGGAGGAGCGTTGGATTTGTATTTGTAATATTTTGATTTAGGTTTGACGTATTTAGGTTTACACCTAGTCTTTTTCTTTGAATAAGGAAGACCAAATTGTTCACAGAAAGATCCTAGATCTTTTTTAGTTTGGGCCTTTTCCCTGGCAAGTTAATGTTGAATTTTATCATCTTAACAAATTTTTAAGGCTACTTTTTAGATATAAGTAATCAGTTGTCTATAACTTAATTGCTCATATGGGATTTTTTTTGTTTAATGTTTGGCTTCTGATTTTATCTCTAACTTTGTCTCCTAAGGATTTTGGAAGACCAGCTAAGAATTTTTCTTTTCAAAAAGGTTGTTGATTATCTTCTCTAGTGTAGACTCTGGTAAGGAAGTTATCCCTATACCACCTAAAATCAGCTAAAGTTCTACACTTAAGATTGGATAAAAGTTATGCGCATTTATCTTTCCATAAGGAAGGATCTCTGATAAAATGTTGAGTGATTGTAAAAATTAATGTATTAACAGTGTCTGGAATTGTTTCTCCGTTGTTTGTGATTGATGTTTCATCAGGTTCAGTTTTGATAGCATACATAATCTTATGCCTATCGTCATTCGTGAGATAATTATCCTACCTTCCTTTTAATTGGCAAGAAAATCCTGCAACTAAAATAGATACAATGGTTTCTTCAGGACAATCATAGGTTGTTTGATAAGTCGTAGCGACCATTGTCATATGTTAGAGAGTATTCAGAATCTGATACTCAGCTTGACCATCTATGTTCCATTTATAGATGTTATTGGCGCTAAAACTTTGAAAATTAGGATTTCTTTCTTCAATTAATAAATTTGGAGCAGTAGCTCTCTAATAGTAAAGTTTGGATAGATTTTTTCAGTTAAAAGTTTGACTAATTACTGGATTAACTTTAATCTCAGTATTAACACTCGATTGTTTTTCTTCTAAAGGATTAGAAGAATTTTCTTGTTTTAAGGTATTAATTGCTAATCCCTTAAGTTTTTTTGGGTTTAGTTTTATCTTGTGATTGAGGGTTGTCTGGGACAATTGTATTTAATAATTTTAATTATTCATTAATTTTTGTGAGAAGGTTTTCTTCTCAAGTGTTTGTTGTTTTAATTTTGCCAAATTTTCTTTGAGTTTGTTTGTCATTTTGAAAGGTTTGAAGATAGGTTTCTATATTATTAGTTTGGATGTTGATGGTTCAGTCTATATGGTAGGTTTGATTTTTTCTCCTAGTGTTTGAAGGTATTTATTTGTATAGTTTGATTGTTCCATAAGATTTTTAATATCTTTTGGTGTAATGGGCTCATCCTCATTTTTGGTTTTGAAGGGTGTAGCCATTACCGGGTTTTGTTTCTTATCTCTAATGTTTGAGAGTTGAAATTTTTTTTATTGGAGGTAGTTCAGTTTGGACTAATTCTCCGTCTTTGAGATGCCAGACAGTGTTTATGTCTGTTACCCTAGTTCCTATAAGCTTAGTTTGCTAAGAATAATCTAGGTTGTTTTTCATTGTGTATGCGTGAAACCAGTTAAAAAATGAAATGCTCATCTTAACTTTGTTAAGAAATTCATAAAATTTTTCTTGAATATTTTTTCTGTTTGTACCCCGATATTGTTGGAAAAATCATTCCTTTTGAGGAGTCTATTCCTCGGAATAAAAGTCATTCTTTAGGATTTCCTTATTTATAATGAACTCAGATGACATCATAAGATTCATTAAGAGAGGAGTAAGTTGGAGATTGGATTGACTTTTGGTCATCATATGTTGGTCTTGGAAGTTTTGATGTAGTGTGTATTCCCCTAAGATCAATGTTTGGTATTGACATAGGAGTTGTAGAGAAAGATTTCCTGGAAATTGCTATCCTAAAATCATCAGATCTAAGATCATCAGATTTGATTGATTGAACTACTTGAGTTAAAGGACTTTCATCTATCAAAGATTATTTTTACCTTTCCTGATTGGGATTGCCTGATTTCTTTGAAATCTAGCATTATTCTAGGTAAGGGAGGTTTCACCTTATTTAATGTCCATTTTTCTGGAAGTTTGACTTCATTCCAAGGTATTGTCTTTGGAATAGTGACATTGGCTTTGGAGAAATCGGTGAGAAACAATGTAGTTTCTCCTTTTTTGTTTTTTGGTTTAAGTACCCTTGACATTGATGAGTTCATAACCTTGTATTGAACTCTATAAATCAAGAAAAGTGGGTAAAACCCCTGTTTCATGTC